>OY101443.1:46124244-46166744 GCA_956483585.1 Gymnocheta viridis | reverse complement strand
GAAGACAGAATTCATTGATTAAAATCCAATGGCGAAAGCTTTTAAGTTACAAATGGACAAATGTTGAGTCAACAGTTGAGTTCTGGGTGGAGGTGTGACAATCTAACAATGCGCTGCAAAAGAAATCATTTCCTGATTTAGTTAATCTAGTATTTGGCTATCTATCCAGGGTCCTTTAATAAGAGCTTTCATTTTCATATGTAAAAAATAGTATGGGATGGGATGTTTGATTAATTGTAAGCAGAAGAGTATCGCTTTCATAATGAATTCCTCTTCGAGAACTCACACAGTCAGGACACTTTTCACGTGTCGTTAGTGGAATTTCAGATTCCAAAGATCGACGAGTAATGAACTAATGTGGGATTTCACAACACTATGGTCTACAATAGCAATATTCTCAGTTGAGCGACGTACACGAGTTTAATCTTATCAATGATTTGTCTCAAGTTCTAAAATTTTCCACCAGTTTCCCAATTGCTCAGAAAGTGCTCCACGACGACGTAAAAATGCTTTAGTTTTGCGAAATGTAACTGCGAAATTTTCACCATATTCTTAGTGAATTTTAATTATTTCAATGTAGTTACAGGTTTAGTAATGACAACCATTAAAATGGCGGGCTATTAAATATGAAACATCTTATTGGACAACCCTGTTGTATTACCTTTCAGTAACGCTGAGGCTGAAAAACTTTGTAGTACCATGGAAATAATAAACTATAGAAAGAAAACGTATTATAATTAAAATATGCTGTTGGCTGAAGTAGTTAGCGCATTGACTACAAAGCAAATAATGTCTAAGAAAGTGGGTTAGAGCCCAGTTTTAGGCAAGTCATAACATTCAGTATTTTTCAGATGTGCTTTAGTGTGCCATTGTGTTTGTTGTCGTTGGACTGGTTAAGTTACGAAGGCATAGCACTGGTCACTGAAGAATACCGTCAGCAATTGATGCTAGCGGACATCACAGCGCCCTCCTTCGTCAGTGTTGTTGCAAAATCGCCGGCAAAGTAAAATAAGTAATAAAAATATGGCTACAACAGCTTAAAATACATTTAATGCGCCTACTTGACATCAGAGTTGCCGCAACTTTGATCTAAAAATTAACACAACACGCAATATCAGAGTTGTAAAAATTAAGCTTTCTCACTTTCATCATCTCACCATCTCTCTCACTTTTTCTTTCCCAAAAACGGTAACACACCTACGGCTTGGTAGGCATACTAATTGTCTGAGTGTTACTTCTCTTTATTAAAAAAAAGTTACAGAAATGTTGCATTTAGTAAATTCCGGTGATTTAATAAAATTAATAGAATCGTGATATTTATGCAAATGATAGTTCCGATTCTACTGGCGATGAGGAAACTATAATGCCTGTTATTTGCATAAATAATAAATGCCCTAAAAAGTATATAACATATTAAATGTATAATATATAGTATATATACAATTATTTTTTTGGTTTCCTTAAGACATATATACTACTTGAATATGTTTAAATAATGGTGCAATAATTATTATATTATGCCTTAATACAAATATCCTGTTATATTTTTGATCTAATACTGAATTGAAGTCAATAGAAATACCTAATATTTATGGTATGTATTGACTTATATGAATTAAAAAATATTTTTTTATTGTTGGTAAAAATAAGCTTGCAGTACGTAATAACATAGTTGTGCAATAGACCTGGGAATAAAACATTTCACATCAAACACAGTAATTTATTTAAAAGCACGAGTACATCACTCGCAACAAACACTTGATAATTATTTTGTTTTATACCTTCAACGGCTTCTAAGTATTAACATTTTTAAGTCGATATTTGTAAGTACTTACCTCCAATGACATAGCCATATTAAAATAATGACCTAAACGACAGAGTAGAAGTAGTGATAAATATATATGTATTTCGTATATTTGTTAGAGTTTATTCAATGCTTTGCCTTAATATTGTCGGTGTTCTTAGAAATGAATACAGTAGCGAAAATCACGCTTCTTTGCTCATCTGCAATTTCAGCACACATTGCATGATTTTCTGCTACAAAGTGTGAGTGTCTTTTTCAAGTGTTTAGCAAATTAACTATAACAGCTGATTTTAGAGTAAAGCAAGAAAGAATAAATAACTTTGCCACATGGAATAAGCTAAGCCGCAGACAATATTTCAACGCGAACGCCGCCGATAAAATTTTCACGCGAAACAAACATCCGGTTTTGTATAATTTTTTTAAGCGCAGCAATCTGCTTGTTTTGATTGCAAAAATAAAACAGCTGTTTTAGCATTGCTTACTTTTACAATTACCAATCTGCAACGATTTTTGGTTATGCATATTTTGTTCAAGTTGTGCAAATCTCAGTTTTATGTATTTTGTTGTTGTGGTCTTGCAGAGTGTAGGACGTATGCTAGAATTGCAATATCTGCAAGGTTTGCAAGAGTACATTGCAACGCAGGGTGAGTTCCGCTAATATAAAAGAAGTGTGAACTATTGGATGAACTTGACACAGGCATATCAATAGGATGTGTTGCAGACAAATTTGGTGTAAAAATCGACCGAGTTCGACATTAAAAAGAACAGTAGAAAATAGTAAAAAAGAATTTAAATAAATTTTGCACTACAAATAAAAAGCTGAATGTTACACAAATTCATTTATTTATTTTTTTTAATTGGTGTATTTAAGGAAATACAACAAAATTAAAAATATTCATCTAATTCGAAAACTTTTAATAGGGAAAAACATAAAAAAAATTATTAAAAAATATGCTTCAATAAGGCTTTAAAGTTACAAGTGTCTGTTATGTTTCAAGAATATAATTTTGAACAATTCACTCATACGAATACGATATTAAACTTTTCGTTTGCAGCTAAGTGTTTTTGAAACTACACATATTTACAGTTTTGTTGGGAAAAAAACGCACATTATTCACTAAACTCTAAAACAGGCCCGCTCTGTAATTCACAATAGTTCATATCGCATGATTTCAAACGTAAATTGCGACTTATTTGTAGTTGGGGAGTTCATAAACGAACTAGTTCAATTGAACTACTCACACAAATAAACGAAGTGATCTGCGCAGAACAGTGATCTCTTTTAGCTAATTAATTTATGTTTCTTTTAATTTCCTATTTTCTTTTTCGCTCACTCTCATAACGGACAAATTACATTTTGTAATTCCGCATATTTGCATCACTTTATGCGAAGTATCAAATATCATACAAATATTTCCTTTTGTATGTTCTTGGACAACCTTAAAAGGCAAGCATTGATAGAGAAGTCCGTCGTTAACCTTTCACATAAACTCATTTTAATTGTTTTATAAATTTTTTTACATTAAACAATATGTGCAGTTTTATAGTTATTAAAAAATGTTCACCGATACAATATTTATGTTAATGCTTTTGTTTACTTGTTGCCCTTATTCGTACATAATACTTTTGTCGCTTTTCTTTACAAATGTCAAAATTACTAATTTCAAATAACTCACTTCTTTTATCTTCGTATACTGAGCAACTGAACTTACTTTACTAAAAGAGTGTCCTAGTTCAGTAAAGTGAGCGGATCTGAAAAGAGTGCTCACTGAAAAGAGCTGAAAAGCACAACTCTTGACTTATTGCTGGGGGCAAATTGCGGCATTCGATATAGAACAAAATTTTCATACAAATTCAAAATCTTGTTTGTTTTGCGTACTTGACATCTGCAATAACTATAACATTTTATACAATTCTCAAATGCTATAATTGTTAATTGATCGAAATCGTGGTTTACAGAACAGGCCTCATAGTAACAATTATATAAAATATTAAAATAGTAGAGCAAAGTATGGCACTCTGAATTTTTTTATTTTTGCAATTTTCTACTGTTTGTGTTAAATACTAAAATAGTTTTTAAATAAATTTGGCCAAATTAAATTTAAATGTATTTTTTAAAGTATCAGAATCATTTTCCTTCAAGTTTTGCAAGGCTTAATACAAATGCAAATCAAAATATTTATATTTCTGATATCATAATTTTTAATATGACGCAAAGAATATTATTGATTTTCACAACTTTGGAGAGTGTCTTAGAGACGAGGCGGAAATCTGGCTTTTTGATAGGTCAATATTTATGAATTTAAACAAAAATATAGTTTTCAGTAAACGGGTTGTAGATTCTTAATTTATTAGTTCAAGCGAAATGCGCATAGGAATGAGCTATACCCCTCAATAATGAATTTCAATTTGTTTTTAATAAAACTGTTAATATTTTACTACATATGTATGTAAAGTGTTAATTATGGGAAACAGCGCGATTAAAAATTTAAAATACCAAAATATATTTTATTAAACTTAATTTTAAAATTGTGGCGCTTCAAGAAACGATCGTGCCTCATCAGATTCGTAATATGCAAAAAATATATTATTTTGTGCTTTTAGATAGTATTTTATTACAAAACATACTTTATTTGACAACTTTGGATAATTAATTTAGTAGATAATGGCTGACTTCCAAAACTTCAATTGCTTTGTCTGCGAACAAAGTGTAGTGTTTCATAACGCCGCAGTACAAAACATTGGCAATGTATACCCCTTTAAAATGCCGTTGACAAGTATTAGTAACTGAGTAAAAAAGCAATCAGGGCATTGGTTTTAAGGAAACGAAAAAAACAGACAACTCACATGCGTAATTAATATATTTATGGTAAAGTACTAAAATAAAACATTTTTACTTTTGCCAAAAATAAATATAATTCAACGCATCTTTCATATTTCTTAATTTTAACATAAACCAACCATATGGTTGCATTCTTTCGGAACTTTACATATGTACATGATCAAGGTGTACTCAACTAGCTAACCCCGTAAGCACAGCTGACAATTTTCGGCTTCGCGAACTTTTAGACCAGTTAATGTCAAATATTATTTATGTTTGTACCATGACCAGTGCTGCCACGAACAAGAAATTTTTGCAACGAAATTTCATGAAAAAGTAACCAAATAAGAAAAAAAATAACTAAAATTAATTTGCATTTTGATTCAGTTAAAATATATTTTATTTTTTTTTTTTCAAATATATATGACGTATACTATAAAATAATTTTTACTTCATAGTTGAAGAATAATAAAACGATGAAACAGAAATGTAGTTTTCCTACACACATATCAAGTAACAAAAAAATCTTAAATGTAATTTTATTATATATTTAGGGCTTTTCTGTATTTCAATTAAAATTAAAATATGTTGATTGGAATGCAGAACATGCCTGATAAAGGTAAATAATACATCTGAAATACATTTTTTTTTAAATAAAAAAAAAGAAATTAAATCCCTTGTATATTAAATAAATTCTTATTATTAGCAATAAGTTTAAAGTTTTTATTTATTAAAAAAAATAATTAAACAAATAATTAACAACGATGCTAAAACATAGAAATGAGTAGTCTACGCTTAAAATTAACATGACGTTAAAGTTAATGTTAGCGAAGGAGACGGGGCAACATGGTAGCACAACGGGAACTAATTGATGGATCCACGTGAGCTGTGCTTGATCACGGATGCCAATGGAACCTAACCTAAGCTAATGTTAGTGAATTTATGTCTGTACGTAGAAGCGTGTAAATTAACATATAAAATAAAAACAAATTCTAAATTTTTCGTTGAAAAAAATAATCGAAATATAAAAAATGCACAATACAAATATAAAAAGACATAACCAGTTGTGGTTAAAAGTAACCAAAGCAATTAACAAGGTAAATCCGTTGAAGCAGCTGATCGCTTATGATGTATTTCCTGATTGTCAAATTCGAAAAAAATCATAAACAATATTTTTTATGTATGAAATTTGTTTGGCAGTAAGAATAAATAAATGTTTTTGTTGTACTGACGGGCTCACCATGTTTATTATGTCATGGTTTGTACAAAGCGACGCAAATACAAAAAATATAAACGTATAAGAATTTTAAGCTATTTAAAAATTAAAAGTGCAAGTAAGCCCCAATAACAGAAAGCTCAGTTATGTTTATTTTAATTGAAAGTGAACAAATTTTCAGTTAGTTTCTTAATTTCAAAGTGGAAGCTAAAAATTTTCGATTTAAGTACTGCAGCACAACTGCACAACTAGAAACTTGTTATTGATACGTTTTAGAAGTCATTGCTTTAGTAAGTGAAAAAAGTGATATCCACAACATAGTTCAATAGAGCTGCACGATTTTTTGTTATTTCATTATATGTCATACGCATGATGCTCAAAGTTCACTTTTGCAAACAAAATACTAACAAATTACTTTTGATTTTTTATAAAGTAGGCTTAGGCCTACTAAAGGCTAAGGCCGAGGCACATAGAATCCGTTGTACGTTATACGTTGCTTTTTTCAACATGCCAACTATTATAACAATCCGTTATTTTTGCAGGAGTTACAGTCATTTTGAATTTAAGGATGAAAGAACAAACGGCTGTTGCTTTTCTTCTATCCGCTTAACTCATATCAGATCATAGGTCCTTTACAAAGTGTCTCCAGCTTATTCTGTCGGATGACTTAATATCGATATTTCGCTCTTCTTTATATACTTTTGCAGACACCTCTTAAAGACAGGTTTTGGTCAACCTCTTTTTCTATTGCCTTGTGGATTTCATTCGGTATATTTCCTCCTTTGTTAGGGTATGTCCAATCCTCGCATTGCGATTAATTTTTTTTTTTTAAATTAAAAATTCAAAGTCAATTCACTTGTTTTATTTTGTTAGTTTAACCAGAACTCAATTTCGGTACAAATTGCCATTATTTTAAAACGTATGTGCTGAAATTCCACTTCACTATAGAATATAAGCGTATAAATTTCTGCCTTGATTTATGGCTAAGCGCAAGGTTTTCGGATCGCTCTATTTTTTGCAGGCCTTAGTTTTAAACTAAAGCAAATTGCAAAGTCAATTTTGTCCATATAACTAACGACTACACTAATCCACATAGTATATAATTTTCTAGTTAATTAGTATTTTGCAGAAGAAAAAAAGCAACATCAATAAAAAGGAGAATAAGGAAAATTAAATTAACATTCATTTCTAGATAAACAATCCCTTCTTCATTATGTTATTGGAATAAGTTATAACCATATAAGGTGGAGTCTTGTTTCTATCTAGGGCTTGCTTAAAACTCTGTACCTGAACTTCACTAAAGATGACAAACAACAACAAGAAGATTAATAAGATTTTACTTAACAAAAACTATGAATCAGAAAAAGAGGAAACTACATTGATGTCGGCAAATGTAAGTATTCACTTAAGATGTAGTATTATGTGACAATAAAAAAATAATAATAAAACAAAACTGCAAATAATTTGATTTAGCGACGACAAATGCAAGCTAATTCAGATGTGAATAAATGGAAAGTGCACACTTTGCACTAAATAGTTCTCAGATGTTAAACAAATATTCAAACAGCTTTTTAAATGCAGCTGCACCTTATGAACTTTTTACGACGGGTCCTCTTACCACTTAAAAATGCTGACAATATTGTATAATAAAAGGCAGGAGTAGAAGGAGAAATTTAACTATGAATTTTAACAATTTATTGTTAATTAAAATTGATGGGAATTATGAAATAGTTATTTAGTTTTTCTTTTAACAAATAGACATGCCAAAAAAATTGTAAATACATGGAAACAGTAAAATCCATTTGCAGTTTTTCGATTGCTGCTCTAAGGTCTTTTTAAAAGTTCTATGAATTTGATGAGGCGAGCAGCAAATAAAAGAGCAACATTTATTCAATTTTCTGTCAAATGTAACATTTGATATTTTATTAGGGCAGCCCCTGAAAAAATTGTTTTTAATTTCTCGGTCGGAACCTCTAAATACATGTATATTTTGGAATGGATTTTAATATTAGAATATAGTATTTCATTATTAAATAATATGGGATACAAGGAAGTATACTAGATTTTCAAATACCATAGGTCAGTATCCGAAAAAATCGGGCTTCTCCAATATGGATACAAAGAATTGTTGCTGATATGTTGTGGGCACCAGACATTTTTCAAGAAATTGAATAAATAAACTATGAGAGTAGACTCCTTGAGGGAAAACAATATCATCATGCTAAAAGTCGTGTGGCTACTATCGGAGAAAGTCCTCTAAAGTGGGCATACACATTTATTGATTGACTTATATTTAGTGGTCACAATAAATGAGGAACAATTTTTTACCCATTTTGGAGGAGACCACAATTTTTAACACGATTGTCTAATTTTGTTCTTTAAGATGTTTACATTTATAAGTTGATGTTCTTGAAATTTTGTTCTCTTATAGGAATTTCTGAAATTAGGCGCAAAAATTGTCTGGATTGTTCGAATAACGCCTTTTCTTCGTTGCCATTCTATTAATGCATAGCAAACTGACTGAAGTGTCAAAAAATATCAAAATTAGCCTCACAAAATCATTTTGCTGTATGTTCTGGATTAACTACTAGTAGCTCATCGATACAGCAAATTTTACTTCACCATATTTTATCCTATTTATCTTTAAGTCTATGGATGTTGTTCGGCATTTTTCGGATGTTACATGAAGTCAGGGGTGCCAAACGTGATGATTTTACGTCATTTTGACGATTTTTTAAAGCGAACTTCACCAACTGACGATTGACGGTTTCTGATTAGTATCCCTTATACATTGATGATTTTTTGACTTCACTACTTTTTGCGCAACATAACCTCTACGTGTGGCAAAATGTCAATCTCGGTAGAAAAAATATTTAGATTGAAATGAATTGTTTGGCTTGAGTTCAAATATGAGTTTACCCATTTCTTTTAATTTAAGAAATTTATTGGATAAATTCATTGTTTTATTAAGAGAGATACTATTTGGAATATTTTATTATTATTCTGGCTAGCAAAACGGGTCAGTACTGACTTCGATGTCGCTGCGCCATCTTATCAGCGTTCTTTGTTCGATTTTACCACTTTTTGACGGTGAATACTAGTGACTAGGAATATCAACTATTTAACCGAATTATTTAACGAATTAGAATACGAAAAGTGCAACTTATTAATTTTTACAAATCAAATCAATTTCGGTTAGTACGAAATTCCCATCTCTAGTGATTAATTTTTCCAAATATTCCATAATCTCCCGATTTCTCCAGAGCCATTGGCTGCTGAGATCAAGCTATTTTCCATATTTGTTTACTTTGTTTTTGTCTTTTGTAGTTAACATTCTTAATATTCAAACACCTGCGACAATATAACCATGGAGTTGATGACGAGTGCCTTTGTTTTTAAGAATTAATTTGGGGATTCAAACGGTGTCCTATTAAGTCATATTATCATAATGTCTTAATATTTTACAATAGTTAAAAAAATTGTTGTTGTTCTTCAAATAAAAAAGTAATAAAAAATAGGATTTTGAACTTTGTTTATTGTTTTATCATATCCCATTACATAATGCTTGTACTTTCTCGTCATATTTTCATTTCATTATTTTAAAACATATGACTTTATGACTACCATTTGAATACACCAAATGTTTATGCGTAATTTGTTGAATTTTGTAAGTTTATATTGTAATGAATTTTGAATGAATATTTCAGACAGCGCATTTTTCAAATTTATGTGAATTTGTAAATAACTTAATGAGTTTACCAAACTCTTCAGCTAATGTTGAAAGAATATTTAGCAAAATTAATCTTTATAAAACCAAGATAAGAAATTCATTGGAAACAGAAACCCTTCGAGGGATTCTTTTTTCAAAATATTATTTTAAAAATAATTCTTTTAAATGTTACAATGTTAACATTACAGAAAATATAAAAAACATAACTATGATATATAATCATATGTATAGTAGTTTTATTTTGTAATTACCCAATTTAAATCAAAATCGAATAAAACAACAAAAAATTTTATTCAACTTTACACATGAATCTTAAGTTTATGAAAAACTCTATAAAAGTATATTTTATGAATTTCTATCAAAATCTCTGTTTCAAATTAAAATATAAAATACATCAAATAAAAAATTTACGTTTATTTTGGAAAATATATTAACTGTTTCGACATAAAATCTGTTCAAATCTTGCTTTGAATTGACCAAACACTTGTGTTTGAAGTTTTTAATAAATCCATTGAAGTGTTATTTTTTAAATAAAAGATTGTTTAATTTATATAAAATAATATTGGTTGTTGTATTAAACAGAAGATTTTTGTGTGACGTGTTATTGACGAATTTTTTTTAAATATTGACGATTCTGATAATTTTATTTCTAAAATTTTACGATTTTTCGGAAAATATTGCTGGTAACCTACATAAAGTGTGAAACCAAAATTTCATCGTCTATTGATTTGCGAATAAAGAAAGTGCTTCCATATATTAATGTGAAAATTATATTGGATATAAAGAAAAAAATCCTTTATTAAATAGTTTTCTATGCTCATTATATCATACCTTAATATTATTTTAACATAATTCTAGTCATCTACTCAATGCAAAAAAAATTTAAGATATTTCAATCGGCAGAAATATTTTAATTACTTTTGAAAATATTTGAAAAAAGATATCGAGGCAGTCTCGATTGATAAATTTAATAATTGTAATTAATTTTAAAATATTTATTATAATAATTAATGTAATAATTGTAAATAATTAATCGAACCTATATTTGTATGTATACATATATCGAAAGGAATTGTTTGGGTCAAGTTTAACTCTAAGTTTACCCATTTCTTTTTTAAAATTTTAGAAATTTTTTGGACAAATTCATTATTTTTTATAATTCATCTGATTAGCAGAACGGATCAGATTTGGTGTCGATTTAAATTCTTTAAAACCGCCCGCCCATGGACTGTAAGAAAAACGAGAAAGCTAAGTATTTTCAGATGAGAATTTATTTTCTTCCACATTTGAAAGAAAAATTATATTGTGGGAACAGTTTTGCAAAATGCTTAATATTGTATAGCAATTTTGCTAATAATATTTCAATTTAAATTTGAATTTGTTTGTCTTTTTAATTCTTTTTTTTGATAATTGATTTTGCTTTTTTCTCCACCATTTGACACCACTAGGATGTCCAACATTTGTTATAGCTTACAATTGACGGTAATCCCGATTTATATTAACTATTGTATTCAGCGGTCGACTCAGTCGACCGCATTCTAGAAATTAATATTAAACATTTACATAAATAAATAACTTAAAACTCTGTCTCATTTCTATGCAAAAGCAAATTGGAAAAACACATATGCACACGGTGTTTATTTTTCAACTTGAAGCTGATACATGCATGTGTAAAAAGTGTGCATAAGTTAGTAGCAACTTTAAACGCTTTTAGCTCCCTAAATATCGAACCGATTTAAATAACATTAAGATTGCGCACATCTATGTAAAAACCCGTTTAAAAACATCCAAAATCGGTTCAGTATTACTGTTGTAAAAGGAATCTAAAAAAAGTGTTTTCCTATTAATAATATAGATATATTAAACTTCCAAGACAGAGTGCGTTAGTCCCATTTAAAGTGCTACGTTCATCATGCATCTTATTTTTGTTTTGTTTTTATCAATTCGTTATAGAAAGTCTTATAAATTAAAAAAAAGTTGCATCAATCGTTTTGTAGACGTAATGATAAATATGATGCATTACTATTTTATTCAAGCGATATAATCTGAACCGATATTTATATTAATATACCCATAAATCAAATGAAAACGAAAACATGTTTATTATTCAATTTCTTTCATGTCCTCGTATGTATGTGTGTATTTATATGTTTGGGTTAGTATATTACCTTATGTGTATTAGAGTGATCATCAAACATTTAAATTGAACATAATTTTATTCTTTACACTGTCACATCACATCACGTGAACACTGATGTGTAAGATGAACGTGTATGAAAACGGCAGACAACATTGTCTCACGATGGGACACATGCAGTTCTACAGAATCGTTGGTTGCCTTACTTGGTTGGACGGATGACTGGCTGCATTTGGATGAGCCTCGGTTACACACATTAAAAGGCTCCACATGATCATTGTCGTACTATTTGATGTGGATGATTGCTGTAGGTTTGTAAAAGTATGTTTTCAGTGTTCTTGTTGTTTTGCTGTTGCTGATTTTTGATGATGCTGCTGGTTTTCTTACTTTGTTAGTATTGTTGTTTAATTTTGTGGCCTGATAAAATTTTATGCTGCAAGTGGGTATGTATTTTGCCATATCTGTATGACTGCATGTATCTTTATGAAGGAATCAACCACTTTAGTTACTTTATTGTAAGCTGGACGTGCGTGTTTGTTTATTTTCTTTTCATCTTGTTTTTATTTTCCAACACTGCCCTTTTTGTTACTTTGGAGCCTTTGTCTTTGAAATTCTTGTTATGAGTTATATGAACAGGGTTATCATGCTTTGTTGTTGTTGTCGCTAAGTCTTGGTTCAAAGGAAACTTAAAAGCCAATGACTTCTTTAAACATTTTAGTTCATTGCTGCAGACTCCTGAAAATGATCAATTATTATTGTGGGCCATGCCTTATAACACCGATCCATTTTTGGACTCTCCCTTCGGAATGATTGAAATCATAAATGTAGTAAAAAAACTGAAGCGCAATAAATTGCCCGGTATCGATGGTATTCCTTATGAATTTTATAAATGTTCTCCTGTTTGCTTTATAAAAGAACTACTGTCATTAAACATTAAGATATTTTTGTATGAGAGTATCCCCCCAAGTTTCCATAATTCCTTATTAATACCTATGTATAAAAAAGGCAATGCAAATGGTACAGGAGTGAAGCAGAGATGTATTCTAAGCCCACTTCTGTATTCATTATATGTAAATGGCTTGGTGGATGCTCTTCCCGGCGCGTTTAAAGTCGCTAATACAATCATTAAGATACTGCAATATGCTGATGATATAATTATATTATCGGATTGGCCAACGGACTTACAAACAACGATAGATGACTTATACGATGACACACGGATCTTAAAAGTATATATAAACAAATCTAAAATAATGGTAATGCGTTCTGTACATAGAATTTCCAATCTCTTAAACTGGCGATGAGACCATAGAAATAGTGAATACTTATAAATATCTGGATTTTGACGTTACATTCAATTTATCCTGCAACGCTTATTTAAAGAATAAACTGGCCACATCGAAATTAGCAATTAATTCAACATGGTTGAAATACATAAATAATCCACGGATCTCAAAGAAAAACGAACGCACAATAATGTTCTACGCGATGCAAGTGTGGCGCTATGCGAAATATAACTTACATAGTTAAGAAGTTATTCAGATTCTTTATTAAAAAAATGTTGTAAATACGAAATTACAACTCCAAATTGTATGATATATCTTGAAGCTGGCATAGACTCCTTGTACACTAAAACATTAAAACTTCACTTGTGTTATAAAGTGCTTAACATGTGCTTAACATGAACTCTTGTTCACGTAGGTTAGCTGAAGCCGTTATATCACAAAACATTTTCTGGGCTAACGAATGGTCCAACTTAGCTTAAAAATTGGATATTTCTCTTCGAATTAATCTTCCACTTTGCATTCAGTATTAAACAGTTATAAACTTATTGAAAATAAAAGAACGCGGGAAAAATATGATATGTATTCACAACTCAATTATAATGTCACCCCAGTACTTGCTTTAAATTTTTCCTCACATATCACTTGCCTGCTAATTAAAGCTAGTGGTGGTTTACTTAGCTTTCAGTAACAATGTATCGCATCCATGCACAATCTGTAAGTTAAAGCAAGTTGAAAATTCCTATCATTGCGTAGGAGTTTGTACAATTTTTAGAAATATTAGAAAACATTTATTTAATAGGAGTAATCTTTGTCAAAATGAAGTTATCAATTTCCCTAATGGTAGTAATTTTTATTCCATTTACAAATAAGTATATTGAGTTATGTTTAAAATATCGCAAGTTGATAATAAACGAGTTCGATCTTTAGTCAGCCATATATTGGAAGTTAATTGAAATACATATCTCGTAAGTATTAAAATTTATATACATATATTTATCAATATAGAAATTAAATAATAAATTATGCCAACTGGCCGCCATTTATAAATTTTTAACATTAAATTTGAATATATTTAAAAAACGAATGAATTTGTAAAAATAGAGAAAATGTTATATGAATCCATTAAAAAATAAATAAGTCTCGGTTCAATTTATGAATTTTTTTGTAAAGAAATTCAAAATTTTTGCATGTTTACCCTCACATTTTTTTGTACACAATTTTTTGCTTGAGGTTTAATGGCTGGTAGCCATTATCATTTTGAAATTCCTAAGGCCAATTAGAAATAGTTCAAAAAATCTTAGTATGCACTAAACTTTCCAAGCACAAGAGTCTTTTCAAAAATGAAATGAATTTTCATTTTCCTTTAACAAATTATGGTTTTATAAGAAATAACAAATATTTTACTATGCATGTAAAAATTATTTATGGGAAATAGTTCGATTAAAAATTTTAAATACAAATATTTTCATTATTTATAAAATACGATTTTATTCATGCGACTGCTGCGGCTGGCATAGCAGCAGATGATACTTCCAGTTCAATGGGCTATCTCACCAATCGGTGTGAATAACTTCTAGCTTATTCGGATAAAATCAGTATTTAATAGGACCGCACATGAAAAACTCTAAACGGGTCACATCGTAGGTCCGAGTCGGCCAATTGTCAATACTCCACACTTTTGTTGAACCGTAAACTGGACCTATTGGTCCTCGAAGACACGATACTAACTAATACTCAATACTTCGGATAGATAAAATTAATCATATGATTGGGCCACCCTGCAAATTTAACAGAAATAAATTTTTTTTTGCTGTGCTACAGCCTGTCACTCTCAATTGTCTATGTAATTCTTAATCTGTCAAAAACCCGTCGGCGTATAGACAAATAGTCCAGCACACTGTCCAAATATCTATAAAATAAATAACTTCGGAAAGAATTGTAAATTGAACATTTGGTAACCCTTATAATAACAATTTTGTTTTTTTACTCGGATTCTGTAGAACATTTTTTTCTCCTGCTGATGCTGCTTGTTTTTTTCTTTTGGAAAGCGACAATAAAAACAGAGCAGAACCAGAACAAAAACAAACTACAAAATAATTTTTATTATTTGATGTTATTTGTTATAATGTTGTTGGTGTTGTTGTTGTATTTGTTGTGTAGTGGTTACACTTGGCGAGCAATGTGTCGTTTTTATATCAGGTTTTCCATCAACGTGTTTAGTGTGATCAGTAAAATCATTCAATCTGAAGAAGTTGAGGAAAATTCACTTATTTGAACGAGAAAATGGAAGTAAAAAAAATAAAAATTGTAATGAACTGATGTAATACTTCTAGATAAATGAATTTAAACACATAGAGTTTTTCGTTATAGCTGATTATTATATATTTTTTCTTTTCGTAATCATCTTAATCTCGTTTGTCTACATCTGAAGTGGATCTTGTTTCTGTTTTTATTTACGGTTCAAAGTTCTTGCTGATAATTTTAATTGTTAGTTTTCTTTATTGTTAAGCATTCAAACATCGAACAACAACATCTCCCAATACACAAAGGTCCTTGTACAGTGGGTACTCTAAATAGTCTACAATGCGAACATTTATTTTGTCGTATGGTTTTACGGTTCACCACAAAAGCTAATTTTTGAATTCAGAAACTTAATCGGCAATACTATTTTAATTGTGAATATATTTTGCACAATTTTTACAATTCGTTTTATTTATCAGAACATAATTTTTAAATAATTTATGTATGTGTGTACTTTTTACAATAAGAGTATATAAGAGTTGTAAAAAATTGTGCCTGTGTAGAATATGGTAAAGTAGGAAAATAAAAACAAAATAATTGATTACTGAGTTGTATTTATACTATTATATTATGAAGGCTTTTCATTTATTCAAATTAAAATTGAGTATAATATCTGTAGTTTTGCAAAAAAAGAATGTTTGGGTAAAGGTTCCTCGATGATCTATCTGCATTTGCATCAGTTATTTTGTTATTATTGTTTATTTATTTCATAGATATTATTATTAATACATATTTACAAAGGTAAATATGTATGTACTTGTAAGTATTGCATTATCATTGCGTTTTCCTTTTTATTTTATATATTATTTGTATAATTATTTTGTTATTACCACATTGCCGGAATACCGAAACAAATAAGAGTTACAATAAGGCGACAAAAATTCGGTTACTAATTTATTATTACCAAATTGCCAGAATAAGGTTGTAAATGTATTATACACATATGTAAATATTTAAATAAATAAAAATTAAAAATAAAAAAATGTGTTTTATTTCGACATTCGAATTCGGATAAAAGCCAATAAACCAAATAGTCTATTTTCAAGAACACATTCTTAAAACCGATCTTAAAAGAAGAATTACATTAAGATTACATTCTTAAAATTTAAGAATTTATTCTTGATTTAATAAGAACACAATCTTAAATTCATACTTAAAATAAGAATTTTTTCAAGATTATATTCTTGATTTTTTAAGATTGTGATCTAAATTTAAGATTTTTATTAAGAAAAAAATCTTAAATTTGATCTTAAAATGAGAATTTATTCAAGATTACAATCTTAAAGGCGATCTTAAAAAAATTAAGGTTTTATTCTTGAATTAAGAATTTTCGATTTAACAGACTATTAAGATTGAAATGATTTGATTTTGAGCGTCAAATCTTGATTTTAGCACGTTTTTCCCTTAGTGTAGAGGTGCCAAGTGTAGTTACTAAACTATAAAACATTTAAAAATACAAAGGGTACAGAAAACGGCATAGAGGAAAAGGATATACTTTTCAATCGTGGGTTACACCGCTGGACGCAGTTAGTTTTGATATATTTTGTTTACATACAGTATGGGCATATTAGATTTTTTAATGTTTAGTTTGATATATTTCATTTAGCTTTTAGCTTTTTTTAACTTTTTTCTACAATGCAAATTCCCTTTTATAGCATATTTATTACAAAATAAATAAAACAGTCCTATGAAAATAAAGAAAATATTTGTAATGAAATCGTTTTGAAGTCCGATATTTTTGATTTATTAAAATCAGATTTAGATGATTTTATAATTCCAACACCGTATTTTAACTAAAATTTTGAACAATATTTGATTTAAAAAAAACATAATAGATTCTTTAGCAGAAAAAGAAATTAGATACCCTTGCCGAAATTTTATTAAACAATTAATATGCCAACTACGAGAACGTTTGCCATATAATTTTATTTTTTACAAAACACAACTTGCTCTCATTAGAAAATAGTCCAACCAATACAGCCGGCAAATTGTATGAAAATTTTAAAGACAACGTATCAAATGTTATAGCAGATGATCTACTCGTACATAACTGTTTTGGAATTACAATGGCAAAAATTAAATTCCTATGATTGGCCAAACCAAAAGTCAACTATAGGATTTTGAATTCATATTTTTGAGTACAAAAACGCAATGAATGAAAACACTTTTCTAATTTTTCGGCTTTAAATTTCCATCTTTAGGTCTTTTTTAAAAGTGGGTTTAGCTTTATATTATTTTAAAATATTAGTATTATTCTTTAAATTAAGCTTGAGGTCACTTTTTTTATAAAAATAATCCAAATTTATTTTATTTCGATATTTCGTTACCTTTTGGGTAACTTCTTCTGGAGGAAAAAATTGATAAATAATTTAAATAACAAATTATTAGTCAACAATTTCTTTTTCCGTTTTGGTTTAAAAATTGTTTGTCAACTGAACAATTTTTTTGTTTGAACATTTTTTATTTTTTATTATTTTTATTATTTTAAAATGTGGTCACACTGGTTCTATAGGCTGGACCATTTAAAATTTTAAATTTGAATCGGCTATAAAAACGAAACTACTGATTATTTTTTCGAATTTCCGGTTTTATTGGAAAGGTTAAACTCTGTCATTTAAGAGTGGGTTACAATATCATTCATATCGCAACCACGCCTGGCTCGGCAGTACCCCATACGATCAACCTAGTTATTTGCTACGATTGTTTCGGCTCGAGTCTCTTCAATGGCAAGCATCTTCGATTTCAGGTTTCAACGCTTCAATTGTCTCTGGATAGTTTGCGCAACATTTATCCTTAATGGCTTACCACAGAAAATAATCCAAAGGACTGTAATCATAGGCCTTGAGGGGGCCAATTGACACCACAATTTCAGCTGATTATTCGATTTTCCAAAAGGTGCGTAAAATATCGATGGTTACGTTGGCTGTGTAATATGAGGCCCCATCTTATTGAAACCAAATGTCCTCTATGTCATTTTGTTCAATTTTAGGAAACAAAAATTTGTTGAGTGTGGTTTGTAGTTGAATAATATTTTTAGAATAGTACATATTCAAAGTTTTTAAAATAATTTTAATGCAAATAGTTTCATTAAAGTTTGTTGTCTTTGAATATTTTTTTTTAATTATGAATTTTTTAATTGAAAAAATTTATTCGAATAACTTGTAATATGTTGTGCTGGCGAACAAAACTAGACATGTCCTCAGTAAATGATTTTTTTTTAATTTTTTTTCGGGCTCTCCAAGTAGATATCTATTAAATTACGGAATATTTTCATTGAAAATCAGTTCGATCTTACCTTAAAAACTAACGAAAACTGACTTTTCCTTGCTAGTCGGTCTCTACGTAGTTGAGTTATTTGCCTCCCCTGTAAAAAACACTTAAAGGGACTAGTCTGGCTTTGTTCGCCAGCTCTTCATTTATCACACAATTTCGTTAGAATAATTGTTACACTCAAAAGAAAAATCAATCCATCCGTACTTAAATTAATCCCAAACGGTGTTAAAAGTGCGGTAATCCCAGATTTACTAAAATCCACTACAAAAAAAATTGATTTAAGCATGGACGGATTCAAATGCTCAATTTATTTTAAGAATCTTTTAGTTGATTCAATATTTTTCATGTCATTAAAGAATTTAGTACTCATTTCAAGAAACTCCAGGATTGGTTATCCCGTTTGCGGCTTGATTAAGGTATATTTTAATTTTAAAATTTTGAGTGCGACTCGTACTCAAAGTAAGTAGAAAATACTTGAATTTAGTACGGCGTTTTTCTTTCTGTGTATTCGAATATACAATTTTATATTCATAATTTTATTCATATCTCTTTGTCGAATAATTTTATTCGCACAATTTTTATGCAAATAGTTCGAATCGAATAATTTTTTTTCGACTAGCTCCAATTGAATACTTTTTATTCGAATAACTTAACTCAAATACTTTTTATTTAAATTATGTTTTTGCATTCGAATAGTTTTGTTAAATAATTTTCGTTTGAATAATTTTTATTTGAATAACACTTTTTCGAATAATTTTAGTATATTTTTATCGACGAAAAAACACGGCTTAGTCAGGAGTCGATTCTGATGACCTGGGACTAATTGTCAATACACTTTTCAATAGCGCACGAGGCACCGATAGATATATGAAGAGTTGTATTAAATAATTTTTAACGAATAATTTAATTCGAGTAATTTATTTGTGTAATTTATTCGAGTAAATTGAAACATATTATTTGAATAAACTCCAGTGGAATCATTTTTTCGAATATTTTAATCGAATTGTTTTATGAGAATAATTTATTCGAATAAATGTTATTTCAAAACAAAATTTTATTTGAGTAATTTTTATTCAAATAGATGATTATTTACGAATGATTTTTGCTAGAACTATTTTATAATAATTTTGATTAGAATAAAATTGTTCTAATAACTTTTGATCGAATAATTTTATTCGAATATAAGCTTGTTTTTTTTAGATTTGAACTACAAATATATACATAAATAGCCCATTAGTTACAGCCGTATTCAAAAAGATCAATTTTCGAGTTAATAATGCATAATTAATCGTTGTTAAAACATGTGGTGTGCAAACATGGGACTTTCCAATAAATTCGTATTTTGCTGTATACCTCTCTCACACACACCGCTTTTTTTAAACACATTTTGACAATAATCTCTATTTGTTATAAAAGTTTTTCTCTAAGTTTTAAATTATTAATTAATTACTTTGATAAAAGAAAGAAAACACTTCTTAAGGAAAGACTTGTGAATAATTCTTTTTGCAGCAATAAACATTTTTCAACTCAAACTCTTAAAGAATTTTAAAAGAGAATGTTAGAACATGTGTAAGAGAATAAAATGATGTTTTGCAACAAGAACAAAACCCTTCATAGCCAAAAACAAAGAAATAAAACAATTTATTAAATAAAAGTGCGTTCTGAATGTTAAAATCCTGAACTTGTTTTCTACGTGTGTCTGTCTGTCTTCTCATCAACGCTCACAATTGCAATGAAGCGATGATAAAGGCAGAGTAAAAGCTTAAAGAAGTTGAGTAAAATAAAAAGTATCTGTGTGCAAAACAGTAAATATGCTTGTAACTTGATTATGTTACTCAGTCAATCACTTATTTCTTTTTGATTCTTTCTGGATTCTTCAAGTTGCTGTCCATTTCCAAACTTAGTGGTCAAAGAGGTATAAATGGCAGTTACCTTTGTTATGGTTATCAGTTGTTAAGTGTATTCTTGATAGAAAAGTCGGACAAAAAAACGTAAAAAGAAAGTGCTAATACAACGAGTTGTAAAACAATCATAATGAATTGGATTTTTAGTGAGTGTTTTTAAGAAAGAAAGAAGCTTACGATTTTTTTAAACTTATTTTCTAACAGATGGGATTTTTGTTTTGCTGGCGGTGCTGAGCCAAAACAGTGCCAACACCATTGAAGAACGCAATTTATTTGCCACCGAATTGTTCCAAACTGTGGCCACAGAAAGCCAAAATAAAAATGTCATTATTTCGCCAGTGTCCATACAAACAGCTTTAGGTTTAGTTTATTATGGAGCTTTTGGTGAAACAGCTACTGAGTTACAAAAAAGTCTTCACGCTACAGCTCACCAAAGTAAAGACGGCTTGGCTCAGGGTTATTACAAACTTTTACATTCATTTATTAAATCAAAAACTGTACTGGAAATTGCAAATAAAATATTTGTAAGTGATCGACTACAAATATCTCCGGAGTTTAAAAAAATTGCTCAAAATTACTTTGATTCTGATGCCGAACAATTAGATTTTTCCAACGAATCATATTCAGTGGAGCACATTAACCAATGGATTGCGGAGAAAACAAATGGCAAGATCAATAATGTTATACAAAGACTTGATCCCGAAACAAATGTGGCTCTTATGAATGCCATTTATTTTAAAGCCAAATGGGCACGTCCCTTTATGGATGATGCCACTAGTGATCGTGCGTTCTGGCTTAACAACGATCAGTCGATTAAAGTATCCACCATGTTTGCCGACAATTGGTATTATTACGCTGAATATCCCGATTTGGATGCCAAGGCATTAGAACTATTCTTTGAAGACGTAGATCTTACCATGTGGTTTATTTTGCCCAACAAACGCAATGGTCTCTTTGAGTTAGAACAAAAGCTAAAAGGAGTTAATTTTAATGACCTCGAAGCCCTCTGGGAATGGAAGAGTACAACTGTCTATTTGCCAAAATTTAAATTCGAGTTTGATACCGACCTGAAGCCTTCACTGCAAAAGGTAATATTTCCTAACAATTGCTTTAGCTCATTTAACGATTAAGTGTGGCATAATTTGTTGTCGTTGTAGCTTGGCATTAATACCATGTTCTCGAATACTGCCGATTTCAGTAACATGTTTGATGAACGTGCGTCCAATATGCATATTTCACAGGTACAACACAAGGCTTTTATTGATGTCAATGAAATTGGCTGTGAAGCTGCAGCCGCCAGTGGTAAGCATTAAGCTCCTTCTATTGTTTTGCCTTGAAGAAAAGAAAAAAAAAACAAAAATAAATGAGAAACAACAAATTAGCAGTAATCAAACTAATCTTTCTTTATGTTTTCCATTTGTCCATGTAATTTATTGTAGTTGCTGTTGGTGTGCCCATGTCGTTGCCCATAGATCCCAAAACATTTGTGGCCGATCATCCATTTGTTTTCATAATACGTGACAAGACTGCTGTCTACTTCGCTGGTCATATTGTTAAGCTCTAAGGCACTTAATGCAACTTAATGACATTCAAAGTAGTTTCTAAGAACAAAAAACTCGCAATCCATTCTTCATAATGCAGATAAAAGAAATTGCATTTATGCATTCATTATACACAAAAACTAAATTCTGCAAGAACGATTGGAAATTATGAAATTACATACGCTTAAATAAAATAAATTACATATTTTTAATATACAATAATTGACTTTTATTGGAAGGTTTTTAAATAGTTCTCGAATTATTAAGATTTTAGTATTGGATTTATTTAATATGCTTTATGGAAATTCCATATGTGTATTCAAAATTATCGAAGAACCTGTCATTGCTGCTGACTGCATTGTTTCAAGTATTGACGTTCTTATATTTTTGTTATTTATTTTCTCGTAATATCTCTAAAAAAATCGAAAACGAAAATTGACATTGTTTATTTATAGTTTAAATTTACGAAGAAATGCTATCAGAAGTTCTATCTAAAGTTTGTTTTATTTAATTTAGAGTTTATTCGTTATTCAAATTTGTTTAATGCCCAGTGATAAGATGTTTAATTTACATACATACATATATGTACATAATTAATACATTTTACATATGATTAAACATTTAACCTAATTTTTATATATTAACACACACAAAATAATAGTTGGATTTCGATGTTTGCCTGCGTTTGTTTATCTGTCTGCTTTTCCTTCTGCCAAAAGCATAATTTTTGGTGTTTTTTATTAGCTATAATTTGTTATTTATCTTAAAAACAGAAACTAGTTTTAAAATAAATTTCACCTTTAAAGTATTATATTCGAATTAAGCACGTGAAAGTACTTAAAAAAAATTTATCATTTTTGTTTTTCGTTTTAATAAAAGGGAAAAACTTAACCCTCATGCCATTAATGGCTACCAAAAAGCAAGTGGGTGTGTAAGAGAGAACAATTGCTGAAATGAGAAAGCTTAATTGTTTTAGAGCTTTGTTATAGCGCTTCTGTTGTCAAGTAGGCGCATTAATTTTTTAAGCCTGCATGTCGATTATTTTACTTTGCCGAGATCCTGTTACATTACCGACGGGGAAAGGCGCTGTGACGTACATAAGCATAGATCAGTAATTATCGCTGCCGGTACTGTTCAGTGACCTTCACAGTGGCTTCCTCCCTAGGCACTCTTTATTATGTCGCTCTTTTAGATTATATATAAGTGATTATAAAAAAACATTGACTTTTTAAATACCTAAATTATCGTGTGTATTCATTTTTATTAATTTAGATACTGTTTAAAGCTATAATTACTTTACGTAAGTCATACAAAATATGAGTTATCTTACCTTTTTCTTAACAACATTATAGTGGACCGATTTTTTACTTTGAACACGTTTTCGGAAATAAAATATGTTTTTTTTAATTTACTTATAATTATTCCAATCTTTTGGCCACTTCAAAGCAGATTCATATCAGTCTTATTTTTCATAAATATTTCAATTATTTTATGCATGCATAAACATTTCATTTTACAATTTTCAAGCAACAAATTAAAAAAATTTTACACATGAATGGGGTGGGGTGTGTAAAAAATTGTATTCCGAATTTTATAATTTTCTTTAAAAATTTGAGGTTTTAAATAAAATAAATTAAAAAACATATGCATGCAGTTAAAATAGAAAAACAAAACTTTTGTGAAAAATAAAAGTAACTTTATATATAATATGAATATTTTTTTCAAAAATAAATAATTAAATTTTTTAATCAGTGCATATTTTATTAACTTATCCTTTTTATTACAATGTAATTGCGTAAAACACCACTGTAAATATTATACAGTATTACGCGAGATATTTCATACAGACAGAAAACATCTTTCGCTAAATAATAACTAGAGACAACGAAAAGCAAAGAAATGTCTGATTTTCCTGGGAATAGAAAAACAAAAACAAGTCGATTTTGAGTTTTTTTATGTTTAATGTAGATATAATCCATTTCCATCCATTGGTAAAATTTCGACCAGTGACTTTATCAATTTTTATAAATTGACTGTACATAAATATGGGTCAGTCTTAAGAACTTATATTAGTTTGGTGTGATCTATTTTATAGGCTTACGCTTATTTTTCCAACGTCTCGTTAATGGATTTTCAAAAAAAAAAAAGATTTGTAAGGACCAAAATTAAAAAAAAACATTAAGAAGAACGTATATTTCTAAAATGCAGCTTGTATTATAATATTTATTAACATTATAAAAACATTTCAAATTGAATTAATTATATTGTATTCAGCCAGTGGTCGAAAAATCAACCAGTCCTCTCACCCAAACCGGAAGTGATAAAAAACATGAAATGTAGACATTTTTTTGTTATTTATATTAACTGTACAAAATTTGACAGATTTTTATTGAGCGGCTTAGGTGCGGCTTTGAATGGGATATATTAACACTATTTAAAATAATATATATTAAGCTATTTTAATTATTCAAATGCTTTCTTCGTCATAAAATAATCCCTTGGTTTATTTTATCTATACAAGGTCCCATTTTTTTAACGTGGGCAAAATTTTATTAAGTATTCGGAATTAAGATTTGATTAACCTTCTGAGAACTACGCATTCTTATTTTAAAATTAAATTTTGTACCTGGCGATATAAAAGTAGAAAATTTTAGAAATGCAACTAAATTGTTCGTTGTTAAAATCAATGAATTTTTAAAGTAGGGAAAAATGTAGGGAACTTTTTTGTGTTTGTAGGGAAAAAAGTGCAATTTTTTCGAGACATGTAGGGATTTTGTTAAATTTCTGCTGGCGTCACTGTGTATATGTATCATCAAAATAAAAAGAGGGGTTCACAGGCTTTTTGAGAATGTTATTTTATTTTTTTATTAAATCTGTTGTTGACCATCTAAGTCAACTTACTAATTAAGAAGCGAATGCAAAAATTGAGTTACTTAAAATATATAATTTAATAGAAATTACATTATTTCTCATTTTTTCCCTTAAATTTTGTCGCCCTTTATATTATGCCGCTCTATGCCCTATGCCTAGGAGAGAATCCATCACTGGACCTTCATCGCTTAAGCAGACCCAAAAGAATTAACACAACACCACACTATGTTACTAGGATGCGTAAGCCACATAAAACTGTAAAATTTTATAAAATATAATAGCTGGTGATTTAATTTCTAATTTGCTCGTATATACTAACTTATTAACAATAATGTCGTCATATATTTTGTTTCCAATAAATATCTCTTGTCCTACATACTCTACAAACACAAATTTCACTTTGCTTGATATATTTTTTGTAAGTAATAGTCGGAAAGTCATACACTATGATCAGCTATCTGCACCTGCCTTCTCGAAAGATGATATTATTTTTACTCTATACGACTTTACTACAGAAGCCCGTCCTCAACAGATTATTTATCGTGATTTTAATAATCTTAATGTTGTAGCTTTAGAATCTTAATAATTTATTATGGGATCAAATTATCTATTTAGTTTCAGCTGATGAGCAAGTAACTTTCATAAATGACCTTATTCTACAAGCATGTTCCAATCAGAATAAAAATTATAAGAACCAGATCCCGACCATGGTCTACTAATAAAATTAAGATATTAATACAAAGTCGTGTTAGTAAGTACCAATTATGGAAACGATATAGGACACCTGAGTATCATAAAAAGCATCAGTCAGCTAGAAAAGCTATTGTTTCAAAAATAAAACACGAAAAATGTGCCTCTTACTCAAATAAATTGAATGGAGCAGTTTTTACAAATAAAACATGGAAACAAATACGAGACATTTGTCGTCCTATTAACGTTGATGTGGATGAGCTAAATGAAACTTTCGTTAATATCCCCATGCCCGCATCGAACCACGATTGTTATGCTCGGATCACATCATATGATGTCTCGATTGAAAAATTCAGTTTCAAATGTGTCACCTTAGAAGATGTGGCAGAAGGATTTCATAAACATAAATCTAACGCAGTTGGATTGGATGATATTAATCCTAGATTTATAAAACAAATCTTACCCTGGATAATTCGCCCTATAATGCATTTATATAACACTATTATTACCAAGAGCCCTTTCTCTATGGAATGAAAATTTGCCAAGGTAATCCCAATCCGTAAGACAGACAGCGAATATCGGCCAATTTCAATTCTACCTTAATTATTGAAAGTTTTCGAACATCTTTTACAGAAACATATATTTGAATATGTAAATAGAAAAAAATTATTAACTGAGCGTCAATCAGGGCTTAGGCCTCAGCATAGCTGTGTAACAGCATAAACTGATGTTGTTGAAAAAATTAGGGGTAGCCTAGATACTAACAAAATATCATTTTTGGTATTACTTGACCACTCTAAAGCTTTTGATTCAGTTCACCACTCAATACTTTGCTTGAAACTATCAAAGACGTTCAATTATACTACAGCTGCTGTTAATTTAATATCATCCTACTTAACAGAAAGACAGCAATGCGTCTCATATGATGGAGTGGTCTCTTACCCTTTACGATTGATAAGAGGTGTTCTGCAGGTTTCTATACTTGGCATATTATTGTTTTCACTGTACGCAAATGACAAACCGCAACAAATCAAACAGTCCAGTATACAAATGTATGCTGATGATGTTCAAGTTTACCTCAGTAGTTCTAAAGATTCCATTCAATCGAATGTAAATGATCTAAATACTGATCTTAATACTATCTTTCTGTGGGCGTCAGCTAATGGCTTGCGTGTCAACCCTAAAAAGTCTAAAAATCTACAAATTTGTAAAAAATCAGTAAAATTTGAATCAGTGATTGCATTTTCATTGGGGGTACTAAGACTATTATAGCTAGCTCCGCCAGAAATATTGGTTTTATTTTCAACAGTACTCTAACCTGGTCTGATCTATTTATCCGACATGTGGTAGAGTATATAGTTAAGAAGTTTATCGGCAACACAGTATTTCACACTACAACTTTATATTCATCGGAGGTCTTTCGTGGCTGTAATTCCAAAGGCCCGTTAAAATTGAAAACAACTTTTAATAACGTCATACGTTATATTTATAGAGTATTCTACTCGTATTTAAATTATAACATTTAATAATTATTTAATCCTTAAAAACCTGTTTCTGCTACACAAAATTACTTTTTTATCGCTTAAAGTTCAGTAGATCATCGAGAGGAACGGCATTATCCAATTTCGACATAACGATACGGCATCTGAAAGACAGTTTTTTATATTGATAATACGTCAATATATTTTTATATATCTTATTACATAATATCATACTATGTATATATTTAAGTAGTTAATGTATTCTCCTTGTATTATATGTAACTTTAGTCTGTAAGGATTTATATTCTATAGACCGAAAATAAATAAAGAAAAAATAATTAAGTTGTCTGTTTCTAATACTAAAAATTTATACAAAATTTAGAACTATCGAAAGCTTATGTCTCTGTATCGCAAAATTTAACGAAACTCCAAAATATTCCAAATTTATAAAAAAAAATCAGCAAAATAAAACTTTAGTTGCACAAAAATCAAAATCAGGAAACCTTCCTAAAATTTTAAGATTGGGGATGGAATAACTGGTCTTTTAAATTATAAAGACTCAGCTTTTATTACATTATATTTTTTAATAACCATTGATTTCAAATTAAAAAGTAATAAGACTTTTTAAAAATTTTCATTTATTTAAGGTAACAAGCAACAGGAATTGCGGAGGAATTGCGTACGCTTGTTTGATTTAGCAGGTAGCATGGGGTGTTTTATTCCATATACTATATACGATACAAGAGCCGTTATGTCCAGTATGTTGAAAAATAATGATAATGGCCAACGCTTCGTCTGTCGTTTTGTAGGATATTCACTAAACAGTTGGTCCATTTTATCAACGCTTCCCTTGGTCATATTATAAAATTCTATGATTTTAGGCTTCCCACCCTCAGCTGACTCGCCATCATAGTGCGCTGTTGAAAGGCGTGGTCAACAAAAGGGAGTTCATTAATTTCAATTTGCGCTTAATGTCTTATTAAGTATTAGCTGCGCCCCGCGATAATACCCACGATTAAAAAGTATATCATTGTATATCATTAAAAAGTATATCCTTTTCAGTAGCCGTTGTATAACTTAGTAACATCTTGAGCCTAATGTCCTGCAAACTGCTCCTTAATTCCAGCAATAATTGAAAGTCAAGTCCGTATTTATTTTATTTGTAATACAAAACAAACGAAAATTGCTTGGGAAATCTTATATTTCGCAAAAAAAATCTTAATAGCGTGATTCAGAAAACTTATTTCTTGCCGTAACGCTCCGTCTACCGGCAGAGCTTTAGAACCAAATTCCTACTGTATAACCAGAAGGAACAAACGTTATCGGAATCCTGTAAAAAGTGTCTATTTTTAGACGGTTGCTTTAAATTTTTTATTTTTATTTAATACCTTTTTTAGAGTTATTATCGTTACTGTGTAAATGAATCAAGCCTTCTTGCTGCTGTCGATCCTTTGCTCTATGAAAAATTAAAACAAATCTATATCACGGGAACCACACATTTTACAGAGATAAAATGCTATATGCTATTCTAGACCATAATCTATCTCTGTGCAAAATTTCATCCAGATTCGTTCAGTCGTTCTGGCGAGATTGAGTAACATCCATCCATCCATCCATTTAAACTTTCACATTTATAATATTAGTTGGATAATTGGGACTTGGTAGATTGCGAAAAGTAAATTGATAACCTTCTCATAAATAATTTGCAATAATTAACTTCCAATAAGAAGTTCTAGCTTGGATCTTTATTATATTTAATTTTAATTGGTTTTTTCCTGTTTCCGTTCTTTCCGATAAAGCGCACTTTCTCCATAATTTAAGTGATGATTTAAGCGATATAGTTACTGAAAAGTAAACATTTTGATTTTAATTGAAGTTCGACTTATTTAAGATATACAAACTCTAAGCTTCGAACATCCCACACAAATGTAATGCTTCCAAGTGGGAGCTCTAAATATGCAAATCTTTCCTCTTACAAGCAGGTTTGTATGCCTCATATCTTACAGCGTAGCTTAAAGTTGTTTCATTAGTTACTTAGTAGAATAGAACAAAATGTGCAAAATTTATTTAAATCAAAAACAATTGCAATTATTTACTGCTTCCATAACTTTAAAGTAATTGAAGCATTGAAGGAAATTGTGAGAATTTTTCTTTTACTCATGTTTCGTTTTATATAAGACATCAATTGAAATGCATTATTGTTTCTTATTATGGACTTCTGTTTCTAATTAAATTTGACTTATTGCCATTTGGCATATAATGTTATTGCATAGCAAAAGAAAATGTTTGTAATACTTTTTCTATTCAGGGCAAGTTTTCAACTTGTCATCAAATCGGAGTGGGGGCTTCTATGCAGCGCCAACATGTGTGATCATACTCAGATACTTCAACAATTTATAAATATTTTGGACTGCTTTCGATATTTGTAGCTGTTTTTTTTCTTCTTTTAAATCTTAAAAGGCATTTCGACATTAAATTGCAAATTTTTCTCGATGTTTTGATTCGTTTTTGTGTGTGAGTTTTTATGGCAAAGTTTAAACGATTTTAGTTTTCCAATTTATTTCATATTTTATGCACATACATAATAATTAATGTACAATTACAATTTTGTTGTTACATTTTTGCTGTAAAGCAATATTAACTTGTCATTCATCATGTATGTTCATTGATACACTGGCAATTGTTACAATTTTCAACTGCCATAAAAGTTGCGTATTCAACTGAATGGTTGGTTAAGTGGATATCAGCTGAACTGCATAGTTGATATGATGCTGACCACTTGAGTCCTCTGAAAATTTATGAATTTTTTTCTCAACTACTAAAAGTTACACTCTTTTATATAATTAAGAGGTCAAACTTTATAAGACAAAAAAAACTTTGCAGTTACAAAATATTAATAAAAAAATTAGCAGTTAAAATAAAACTGATTTTCCATAGTCTGACTTATGAAGAGGAATTCTCCAGAAAATAACATTTAATACTTTTTAATCAACTTAACTTCGAATAAAATACTCTTTTTACATCAGGTGGAGCCAGATCGTTGCCAAATTACCAAAAAAAGAATTTAAATGGTAAAAAGAAAATTTTTACACAACAGATGAATTTTTGAAAAGCACCAAATTATAAGCATTTCATAATAACACAAGGTAAAATCACAGCTTTCGTTTATGAAAGTTTGACCCGTCGCCCAATACATCGAATTTTTACGGCTATTTAATATACATAGTTAGACTGAAAAATGCATTGTTTATTTAAGATTGCAAAAAAAAAATCGCTACAGCATAGAATTTTATTTAATGTGTATAAAAGTGTTTTTTTAGAAATTTATTGATCAAGTCGACAGTGATTGAATGCATGTATGGTGATTATGAATGCGGCACAGTAGCCTTTTTGGGTACTTTTTATTTTGCTTTTGAACGATTTTAGTTGTTAAATTTGTATATATTTATGGTATATTGAATAAATTTAGTTTTATTAATCAATTAATTTTTTTAATAATATTGAGCAATAGACTGCCAATCGTATGTATTTATTTTTGGTAGAATTAAGTGTCAATATTGAACAGATGTAAGTATATATGTACGTATATATGTATATACATACAAACAAGGGTACAAAAATGATTTTTACATAATAATAATATCAAACAAGGATAGAAAAAATTATTTGCAGATAATATGTGCCGTATTCATAAAAAATAATTTGCATTTGAAATGTATTTTAAGACATATTTTTCATAAAAATTTTCTTTAAAATACATTTCATACCTAGATTATTTTTTATGGATACGGTCGTAATGATACCAACAACAACAATAATAATAAAAATAAAGCTAAAATTTAATCTAATAAGTTTAAAATAATGTTTTGGTACTATTTAAATGGTTTTCGTACGTTTTCTACACAAGTAAAAATACTTTTGACATATTGAACTCCCATCACTGTACGGATTTTTTATATGCATTTGTATATATCAAAAATACATGACACGATTTTACGGTACATTTACGATACATATACGATTTCTACGGTCGGCCGACTAAAGAGGCCATAAAAAATGTAGTTAATTCGAAATAAAATTTTATGGAAATATTTTTTTACCATAATACTTTTCTACCGTTTGGCACACACCCTAAGTATTGAAAGCCGATATTTATTAACTGAAATAGTAAGTGCTTGCCTATCAATGACATCGCCATATTAATGTAATGAATTAAAATGCAAAGTAGAGTGTAATGAAATGTATGTACTCCATATGCATATGAACATTTTAAATCATTGCATTCAAATTAAAATTTTTTGCGGATAACCTCTCTTCATAATACAATTTATATGATTTTTATTCACAAATCTTATAAGCTTAATAAGATAGAATGTTATGAGATTATACTTAAGCCTACTACAACAATTAATTCTAATAATTTAATAAGAAAACTATTAATAATACTGTCTGGAGTAACATTTGTCACAAAAACCTCTTACAATTTTTCAAAATGTTATAATGAAATTTGGTAAAGGAATCACTAGTAAAATTCCTTTTATCAAATGAGTCTCAGCGACTGTGTAGTAAATTTCTTATTGCTTCAAAATCTGGGGACAAATTACAGCACTCGATATCGAACGAAACACTATACAAAATTTTTTGAATGTGTATGGAAGGAAATTTCGTTCGATATCGGTTGCCGTAATTTGCCCCCTGCATTTTTTTATTAACGCTGCAGTCACACCATCAAATTATTTTTCAATTCACTTTCAAGAATTTTACACATACTGCTTATCAAAATTCACAAAAATTGAGACTGTGACGTAGGCTGTACGCAAATTTAAAGCAAATTTGTTAGCAAGATGCCATCAATTTAAAATTTGGATGATAGAATTGGAATCAGCTGTTTTTTGACTGCAATTTTAAACACTCTACTGAATGAAAATTTTTAAACAAATTCTCGTTAAAATTTAAAAGTTTGAGTGTATTGGTAAAAAAGTGAGAGAGAATTTAAAATTTGAATGAAAATTTGATCGTGTGACAACCGAGTAAATAACAGCGTCACATCATTGGCAAACTTGTTTACATTTTTGTATTTAAATCTATAGTGTAGTAAATCGGTGTAGAATTTAGGGGGAAAATTATGAATTATTTTTAAAAGTTGGTTTTGAGTGAAGCTTATTTGTATGGGTCTTAGCGGTTTTGTGAAACCAGGCTGGACAGTTGTAAGTCACGAACGGTCGAATACTTATAAATTATTTTTGAGGTTGAACCATCTATTATGTATGGTCCACTTTTTATAGCTTTATCACAGATGTAATTAAAATGATGTTTGAACTTAAATTTTTTATCTAAAGTCATACCTAAATATTTAATGTCATCTTTGATGGGAATCACGTTTCCCTGAAAGTACAAAATTGTAGGAGTACGTTTGGGAAATATAATAGCCTGCGTTTCATTATCATTATCATTTACATTTATTTTTCATTTGTTAAAATATTTTTGGCTTGCGGTCAAGGCTCTCTTGCATTCTCTCGATTATTGCATTTGAAACTGTTCCACTGCATATCAAATCACTGTCATCAGCGTAATAACACAATTCTCCTAACAAATCTGAAAGAAACAGTTTTAATATATTAATATTTAGTTTTTTCATTTTCTCTGCAATAATGAACGTTTTTAAAGAATCTACACAAAATTTTCTTTCTTTTATGTACAATAGTTTAAAAAATTTTGACCTCATAAATTCGATGTGTGATATCTAATTTACCATTTTAGCAACCAATTAATTAATTGAAAATAAATAGAAGAAAATTCAATCAAATAAAATTTGAAATAACTGAAATACTAGCAGCATAATAAAACAAGCAACAAAATCTTGTGCAAATAGAAAAAATTAATATATTAACAGGGCAAGTTTTTCATGCTTTTTGTATGAAAAATATGGGCGACTCCATACTGTCGTACGGGACAGTCGTACGCATTTAAAGTGGAAAAGACATGAAAACTAAATAGATTTTTGTTTTGATTATTAGCCTTATTTATGGCCCCTGGTTAGCTCTATTGATGGTGCTAAATCCAATTATAAGCAATTTTTATTAGTTTTAAAAATAATTGCAAAAAACTAAGACTGTCGAGACAAAAAAAGGAAGTAGGTTTTGTAGCAAACAATTAAAATGCTTATTTCACCGAAACATGAAACAATAAATTAGCTCTTAAATGCCTGAGTTTGAAATACGAATTGAGCTGCGGCAATAATTTTTGTTCTAGTATATTTTTCTGCTGAAAATTTCAAATTTGAGTTCCAAGTGCTAAAAATATCTGATGAAAGCTCTACAGACGGTCTTAGTGGTTTAGGGTTTTATTTTTCATTAGAAATAACTAAAACATTTTGCTTAGTTGGAAGAAAGTCAGTTTTATTTTCAACTCTTGATATAAGAATAAATTTCATGTTCAAACCAAATATATTATGCATATAAATGGTATTCTTTAAAACAGTTTTTAGTCTTTAAAAACTTGCTTGGATGTTGCACTTAGGAGAAAACGTGTTTGTTTCCAATTTTTTACACAGTTTCCAAGTTTTTTTTTAGCATTATTGTGGACTCTAAGACTAGCCACAGGATAAATAGCTTTTTTCCCAACAAAAGAGCTACCGTTTGTCTGTTCAGCAAATGACGAACGACTAGCCAAACATTTTTCGATAGAAGCGCAGAGCTCTTTTGCAATATTCAAGCGAAATCCTTTACATAATCTTCTAAATCGACAATTCCTTAGTTGCTATTCTAAAATCGATTATATTTTATTCCGTTAAGAAGCGTTACAACAAATTTTGTTCGACTACACGTACGGTCACATTGGGGAAACATTTTATTCACATATGTTTAACCAAAATGCTTCTAAAGGTACAGTCACATTGGGGAAACATTTGACGAAAAACGAGAAATATTTCTTTGCGGTAGTGTGACCATAAAATATTTTTGAGAGGCAAACAGAAAAATATCTGATTTTTACAAACAAAATTATTTGCTTTCAAAGAAAAAATGTCTCCGATGTGAACAAAATGTGACCACACAGTGCCAAATATTTTTCTTTTTTGTTGTCAAATAATTATTACTTCTTGACAATTTTTTGTAAGAACAAAAAGTATGAAACAACAGTGTCTTAAAAAAAATCAATGAACTGAAAATTAAGAATAACATTTTTATTGTTCAAATGGCATTTAATATATCGTTTTTTTTTAATATAAAAGGATTTCTATGTTTTTCAATAAAAATTAAAAAAAGAAATAAAGATTAAAAACTTTAATTTAGTAGGTAAATAAAATGCTTCTGAAAATTTTACTATTTTTAGTAAATCTGCTCTCCTGGCCACATTTTTGAGCGGGCGGTTAACAATTAAAAGCCAGCTTAATTATATTAGATATGTCTAATATAATTTATAAAAAAAAACTGGAAGGGCGTTATTTTTTCTTATGCCAATAACTCAGAATTTTGTAAAAAAAAATTCTCCATATTCGTCCATTGCTGGATATAGATGCCCCTGTGCGGTGGTATAAATAATAAAACTTTTTGAGATATTTTTATTGCTTTGTCATATTCAAAGAGTATAAATTTGAGAGAAGTGTGAGAGAATTTCCATAGTGCATGTTCTTCCTCATCGAATGTTTCGTCAAATATTTTATCAAATGTTTTGTATCGGAAAAAATTAATTTAAGTGCGACCACAGGGAAAAATATTTTCTCATGTTTGCGGTTAACGTTATTTGAAAGCTGTTTGACAAATAAAAAGTGATAAAAAATGTGCGTAGTGTGACCAGAAAACCAAATGTGTACAAACTGATTTAAGAAAACTAATAATTTTTAATTTTCTTTTAATTTTTCTCTGTACCGTTTGCAATTTTCGCTGTTTTTATTCATCGTGATTTAAATAATTGAATTATAGAATACTCTTCCAAAAGTAATTAGTTATTAAAGAAAATATTTATTCAATACTTTTCAATTTTACACTAGCGTAAGAAAAAAACTTTGCATAGCCGCATAGTTCGCAATTCTTTGTATTTTCAGAATATTTTTTATATATTTTAATTGCAATAAAAATGTCTGTTTATAATCATTACTTGATGAACTTTCTTCAAGCAGTTTCGATCATGCAAAGCAAAATTTTATTGTTATTTTTAATCGTATTGAATCTTATGCATTATTTTCTAACTCTTGATGTCCTTATGGAGATCTAGAGAGAAAAACTGAATTTATAACGACTAGCGCTAAGAATATTTTTCAAAACAAAACTTGGTCTTCAAATTAAAAAAAAAAATGGAAAAAAGCTTCTCTTGCTTGACTTTGAACATGAATATTTCGAAACGAGTAATGAATAAATGCAATGGAATATTTGGAATAATTAAAAATCAGAGATGGAATTTCGTACTAACCGAAATTGACTTAACTTGTAAAAAATGAATAAGTTGCACTTTTCGTATTCTAATTCGTTAAATAATACGGTTAAATAGTTGGTTACTAGTATCCACCGTCAAAAGTGGTAAAATCGAACAAAAAGAATGCTGATGAGATGGTGTAACGACCTCGAAATCAGTACTGATCCGTTCTGCTAGTCAGATGAATAAATTGTTTCAAATAAAAAGTACTCTCTTAATAAAATAATGAATTTATCCAAAAATAATTTCTTATAATAAGAAGATATGTGTAAAACACAGATTTAATCTCAAGCCATAAAAATTTCATTTCAATAAATGCAAAACTTTTACAGATTTATTAAATTTGATTATTTATTTTTTAAAATTTGCAAAAAAAAATTTTTCAAGAACTTTTAATTTTTCCTTCTTGGTAGACCTTATGAAAGAAATGCCCATATTTTTTAAATTTTCCCATAAAAAAATTTTTGATATAACTTGCATAAATTTGCATATTACGCAGGTTGGCAACTTTTTTTGAACAAAAATTACATGTGATAACTGAAATAGCTCGATATATGGTATCCACAATGCGATTATTAAATATTATTTACCCTGAAAATGTTGCATTTTACATGTTTGCCTCAAGGATTGCATAGAATTGCAGATTTTGTGCGATTATATTTCGCAATGTTAACGCACTAACTCACAATGTTAACTACATACATATATACATACATACATCGTGAGTAGTATTTTTCAAAATAAACTTGTTGTCTTAGTTAATTTCCAGACGCCGTCTCGTATCAATGTAATACAATCTATGTACCCAAATATGATCAATCCGCAAAGCCCTGTTCCACTAGATGGGGATCTTGATTAAACGTTGCTATATATTATTACGACGATTTTATATAAATAAGCAGAGTTTAAATGAGCTTTCTCATGACGAGGCAGAGTCGATATATAATGCAAAGGCTTTTTTTAAAAATTCATTGGTAAAAAGAGATTTATCCTTTTAAGAGAAGATCCTTTTAATTTGAAAATATGAAAAAAACATATACTTTGTATTAAACATTTTTTTATATAAAACTGATTAAAAATGATTAGTCTGTGTTTTTTCGCATATTTGAATAGTTTTTATGCATATTTAAAATTGCCCTGTATATTAAATTTAGCCTTTTTGAAGCTAAATCCAAAATGAAATATGAGGCTAGAAAGATGTCGCGAAGCTACCACATAAATTTCGAGACTAAAAGACAAAAAAGATGCAAAATCTGTCCAAAAAGGCAGAAATGATAACACTGTCAAAAATAATTAACGAAGATTTTCAAAAATAATAATTTGTGATCTTAATTAAAATACACAGAACAGAGTAATAACCAAAGACTTTCAGATTAAACATTGTCAAGCCTAGAAATGTTTGTTACCGAAAAAAACCCAAATTCCATAAAAAATTTTAATTTTAATTAAAAAATTAAAAAAAAAAATTTATTGATTCAAATAAACTTCTTACTAAATACGAACATACGAAAGAATTTTTTAGATCCTAACAATTGCCTAATTTAAACAACTGATTACCATGAAAACTGCTTTGTTGTTTTTAGTACCGATAAATCACAAACTTAATTATTTTCTGAATCAAATAAAATATTTACGAAACAATTAATGTTTGTAAGTTTCAATATACGAGTACATATATACATATTTACGAAACTTGAAAACTCTTAAATGAATGCTTCGCTGGGCTTTTGTTAAGTAAAAGGAAAGGTTTTATTTAGTTTTTCCATACTCTTAAAACTTTATCGGACTTAAAATTATATTCCGTAGTGTGGCTTAAACTCGTAGTAGTGTGCACTACACAGTGGGCCTTTTCTTAAAATAAACGACTCATCAGATTATTTCGAAACTTTAAATAGCAATATCACTGAAATAAAGCGTGCCCTTGGGAAGTAAAGGCGATAAAGTGTAATAAAGTTAAACACCTCGCTTGTAGAAAATGTTCACGTAATTTTTATATTTTTGTTAATATAGATGCAAGAGTTGGCTGTCATTAAAAATAGCATTGTCGAGTTATAGCTCTCTACATAAATATTGAAATCAATCGTTTTGTAAAATTTATATTTCTGAGTTTTATTTTTCGATCAAATTGATTGTTAGTGGTTTTTAATCCAAAGTGATCATTATTTTGGCTAAAGTTCGTAACATTTTTAGTCCGAAAGAATTGAACATGAGACGATATTCCGAAGGAACAGTGGAAAATTTAATTCTAATTAATTTCAACTTACACGGCAGAACAGAAGCAAATTTGTTTTTCGGTAGCCGCTACACTCCCATCATCAGTGGTCATGTGTGTTTCCATGTATCCCTCACTGTTTAGGTTATTTACTTTCTTTTTATTTATAATAGCGTATTTTTTCTTTATATTTTAACATCTAACAGCACGGCTTCGCACTCCACATTTTTATCCGGTGGTTTAAATGCCAGTATATTTTTAAAAATTAAATAAATTTAACTAAACTTGATTTCTAAAGGCCTCAAATCGCAGCTCCGAGTCTGCCAATTGACATCGCCAAGACGGCCGATAACACAATTTTCGAGAGGTTTCCGGCCAAATTCGTTCCCATATAATAAGTTTGCCATATTTGCTGACGGTGTTTAGCATTGGTTTACGTAGCTGCCCTCTTCCCGTAGGAATTCAAGTAGAATCGATTCCTTTTTTTAAATTGTTAAAGGGTAAAGCGAATCATTTTGTTCCGCGGACGCACGATACTGGCTGAAAGTAAATATTGCGGACTGAAGAAAATCTCCGTGTCCAAATAACTTATGATATAAATAGATACTTGTTGGACCAAGTGGTACTATCTATGGGAGCTGCCACTTCCGTAATCGGAAATATGTTTTAGTATATGCTCACTTGAAAAATTTTTTGGGATGAAATAAGTATACGCAGAGAAAATTCAGTGTTGAGGAATGGTACATAATAAAGCCATAAATAGTTTCTTTCCTGCAAAAAATTATAGTTGTGGAAAACAGGCTGGTATTGTTTTGAAGTACTGCAAAAATAATTAATTAGTTAGTTGATTAATGTTTACATTTAATTATTATATTCAACCTTATCGGGAATAGTTAAAATTGCGATTGCCAATTTTGTTTAGTTATTCTGTTATTCTGTTTTCCCGAAAAAAAATTTTTTAAGGGAATTAATTCACATGAACAAAACGTTCACCTTTTTTGCATCTACAAAACTTGCATGATGATTGCATTTGACTCCTACGTTGAAAAAGATTCTGACTAGCACCAAAATTATATTATTATGCAAAAAATAAATATTATCGAAACCATGTTATTTTGAGTTTGTTTACGTGTAATGAAAGTATGACTATGAACCAAACAAATTACGTATATGAAACTCCACTGGTTTGACTCAAGTTTAAATCCCGAACAAGATGTTTAGGACGACTAATTATATTTCAAATAATTTTTTAAAATAATTTTTTAATTATTTTTATTCAAGGAAGATTAAAATGAATTAAATTATTACAATAGCAAGACGAAACAATAGTATTATTTTGGATAATTCTAATCAGCTTTCATGTGTTAATTTTTACCATTCGTGATGTGAATACTAGGTTGTGAAAGCTAAACACAATACAAGAAGAAATAAAAATTTGAATAGTTTGTATTGAGCAAAAAGAATGTATGTAATACGAGGATCATTGGAAATTTTTGAATATTAACAATTGTAATTCTTGCATTCTTTATCGTTACAGAATTAGGTTAAATACTTAAGTGCTCCGACAATCAAACAAAATAAAAATTACTTTTTATTCTATTTTATTCTTGAAAAGTTAAGTAAAAAATTGTCAAAAATATAAGTTTGATTTAAAACGTGTTTATAGAAAATTTTAGCCTTTTACTTTATCATTAAATTGGACAACAGTATAGTATTTTGAATTGTTTTTTAAAATTTATGATTTGACTACAAAAATTTAATTCAATCATAGATTATAATTATGGTTGCTTCAAAAGTGTTTTTATTTTATTTTTTTTATTTTCGCACATTGAAACTTAAAAACATTTTCCTTATATAAAATTATTATAAGTATTCAAAATCAGAAGATTAACATATTTATACAAATTTATTCATCTATCTAAAACTTTTTTGACCAAAAATTATTAAACGGAGCTAAGGCATTGTAACCAAAATGCCCCAAGGTGCATAACATAGAAATACACACTGTTCGAATACCATATTTATTACAATTATTATTTGATTTAATTTATATGGTTACAGCAAGTAAATGAACCATTTGTGTAGGATCTTGTAAAATATTTATGTGTATTTATTTATAAATTCTTATATTTCAAACATGATCAAATGCGTACTTATTTATGTATGGTATCTACTCATATAAATAAAAATAAATGTGTTTACAATTTTATAATATTTCATTTCATTTTATATTTCACGTTTTAACACATCATTTCAATTTAATTTGTTTCTTATATTTTTTTTATTTCTTAGTTTTGTGTATTTTTTACACTTGATGTACATCTTGACCCAAAAAGACAATAGAAAGAATAAAATACACAATTAAATGCGCACCCATAAAAATAAGTAAACAAAAAATAAATTAACCCGGACAAGAACGACAATGTACTACCCTAAATAAGTTGTCGTTATATAATAATGGTAATCTAGTTACCGTGGCTTTCGGCAAAATCTTGTAAGATATAGAAACTACCACTGATACTGCAATGGTATTTGTTGCTATAATGGGAGCTGTACACAAAATTTAATTTAATCTGTTCGCGCTGATTTTATAGAAAAAAGCTTGTTGTAAATGGTGTAGATTTGGATATAGAATTCCATTGGAATTGATAGTCATGAGATTTCGCTCAGCTGTAAATGGACCATTAGATAATCCTTGGAACTTAATATTAGAATACATGTTCCTACCCGGATCGAAATATTAATTAGATTTTTTATATTTATATGTAACCACTCACATGAGATCAAATTGTCCCATGAGCAGCCATTTATTTGCAGAATTTTGTAAAATATTTTGTTTTGAAGTTATGAATTTTTAAAATTTTTATGTATTAATTAACTTAACGTTTGCGGTTCGTTTCCTCTGGTGAGACCTTTGCCTTGCTCTTCAATCTTTCGACATTACATATTTATTCCAATAAAACATGCTATTCCGTTTCATAGTTCTAAGGACAACTAGAGAATTGGAATAAAATAAAGTTAAAAATCAATTATTTTTTAACTTTTTTTTTTTTGTTAAATGGTTGTTCTGAGAGTTTAGCCCCGGAAGATTTGGCAGGCACCATTTCATTTGGCTTAGTTCGATCTGTTTAAAATTCTATTTAGTTAAGTAATCATGAAGAACAACGGCAAACTTATCGGCCGATCCCAGCAAACCATTATTTTCATTTCCTGTACAACAAGACTGAGTCTGATATTTAGAGAACAGAAGCGTATAACGCACAGAGAAGTATTTGAGCCAAAAAGCTGGCGAAAAATGTTATATATGTTTTACGTATAATTTGATATAAAAAATCTAGTGACAGATTTTTTGCTGCTTTTCCAACAACACCCCTCACCACCAGCCACTACCCTTGGTCTGCTTCGTTACCCCATTGTTGTGCAAATGGTAATAATGGTTATAATTCGTATGTATGGGCGATATCCTTCTCTCCCATCGAATTCCATCAATAACCAGTTTGAAAATTCTTTTTATTCCAAGAGCCAATCCATTTATGCAGATATAAGGAAATTAAAAATGGCTTTGAATTTCACAGCATTACTAAATAAAATAAATAGGCCTATTTCAATTTCCCAGTCGTGAGTAAAACAGTATCAAAATTTTAAAAAGATCGGTCTCGTAGTAAATAACAAACAAACAAATTTTCAAATGATACTGAACTGAATTTGTTAAAATTAATTTGTTTTTATATGGGTGTTTATATAGATGTGCACAGTCTTAATTTTATTTAAATCGGTTCGATATTTAGGGAGCTATAAGCGTTTAAAGTTGCTACTAACACATGTATACTTAATAAACATCCATGTATCAGTTTCAACATGAAAAATAAACAAAGTGTGCATGTGTATTTGTCAAATTAGCTTTTGCATAGAAATCAGATAGAGTCTTAAGTTGTTTTTTAGAATTTTTTTGTATTTGTTTTTTATCGTATGTATTTATGTAAATGTTTAATATTAATTTCTAGAATAAGGTGGATTGAGGCAACCACTGAATACAATAGTATTATTTAATATTTAACACACGAAAAAGTTATAGTAATTAAAAACGTCAATTTTCGCATAATTTTCTAATTAAAAACTGCAATTTCTCGTCAATGGGTCAGATTCCTTTACTATTTGGAATGAGTGTAATCTTGTGCAAACTTTTTTTTCAAAGTTAAAAAACGGTTCTGAGAAAAATTGTGTGCAATAACGTAGTTTTTAATGTAGTTTTTATGAACCAATGTTTTCTTTTTTAATCTAATTTTTGTGATTAATGTTTTTAAAACTTACTTAAGTTGCAAAAATATGTAAAAATATTTTTCTCACAAATAATGTTATATAGAGCGTAGGTAAATAAAAAACTGTTCTATTGGGGTGTGGGATAATCCCTTGTAAATATTGCCGATAATAAGCATTTTGCAAATTCATATTTATTGGCAGCTAATCATATCGTATTTAAAATCAAAAGACACAAAAGATTATGTCAAAAAAGTATTTGAAAAAGTGCCTGATAAGCAAAATAAAAATAAATTTGAAAATTAAAAAAAAAATCTTTAAAATTAATGGCGCAAACTTGTTTTTGGTCTAAATTTTAGATTCTAAAATAAAAGATTCTACATTTTATTGTGGTGTAAAACATAATTTATACATATGCTATCTTCACTTTTAAAAACATTTGTTTTTGCAAAAAAGTGTATAAATTTAATTTTTTTTTTAATTTTTAAACGAATTGTTTCGAAATTAATATTTAAAATATTTTCTTTTTTAAATATTAGAATAGCTTTTTACCAAATCTTTCAG